>JAVIWB010002691.1:0-37016 GCA_031893035.1 Dermolepida albohirtum
GCATTTTTGAAGTTAAGAATATGTGTTACAAATTGTGGTTTTGAATATGGAATATTCAAAGCCACAATTGTTCCTTCACCTGTCTTTCTCCGAAACCTGGATTTTCACGCTATGTCAAGCAAATCAAGTTTTCCTGCTGCTAAAAATTCAAGTGATGAACTGATTTTTTTGAGAAAAGGTGACCATAGACCACAGTTTATGCATCTTTGTCAGTTGTAGCCTAAAACCCTCCACACAGTTAAATATTATTCTACGATCCGTGGCGCTCTAGATATATATATATATATACGTACACACATACCACCTCAAGTAATCTTAAATGTTTATTTTATTTAGGTTTACAATGGTAATTAAATAACATTGTGAGATATGAACAGAACACATTTCATCTAGCTCTTCCTTTCATATTAAGGTGATAGTCGATGTTCAAAAAAAGAAGTACTTATTCTTTTTTATGTGGAACTTATATGTCAAAGTCACTTTGACTTATAAGTTTTTAATGTTTGAATGAAAGTGTGCATTAATTAAATTTCACTGATAATTTCATGTTTAAAGTGTTTAAGGCGTCTTGTCTCTAAACATTAATTCTTTAATCTGCTTTATTGCATTCTATACTAAATTTCTGAATCTTTTATTAGCACTTTTCAGGTAAAAATACCATCTTTGTACTATTTGATTTTTCTAGGACACTCGCATATTGTGCTATCAGCATGTTTGAAAAATACAATATGGAAAAATAAAAATCTGACAAGAGAATGTAAAACTAGGATATATAAAATGTGCATAAGACTTATTATGGCATACATAGCAAAGAAAGTGGACACAACAACGGCGAAATGTCTTTTTCGAACTAGAAAAATTGCAGCTCTAAGAGCAATCACAAGGCACACATAATTGGATCGAAGAAGCTCTGATGTGTTAGCAATCAGTTGTGAGATTGACGATGTCGTGTGGTGGATGACAAAATGCAGAAGAGAGTGTAACGAACAAATAGATCGGATGAAGGAAAACAGAATAGCAAAGACAGCACGAAATGGAATGCCCCCTCCCTCCAGGTTGACCACAAAGAGATGGCGCGATAGCTGGCAGTCGTTACTCCATGAGAAAGAATAAGACGATTTCGAAAATTAATAAACATTATGCTTGAACAAAGAAGAAGCAATGTAATATTAAGTACAAGATCTTAACATTAGATTACTTTGGAATTACTTCAAACTACTGTGCAGTTAACTAGAAGCTACTATATGTTTAAAATTCGTAAAGGTTCCAAATACACGTAGCTGTCTTCGACGCTGCTATTCAACTTTACCATTTTCTTTTTGATAGCATTGAGATAACTTCCAATATAATTAATGATAATTTTGCTATATTCTTAGCATTTGATTGCCAACATTGCTTAAAAATTAATGCAGATAAGTCCTCGATTCATTTGTTTGCGTTTCATGATCCTGTTGAGCAGGCAATACATTCTTGACAGGCTAGAAATTAAACTAGGCGAGTAGGTTCTTCCTATTGAAGATGCTAATTTAGAATTGCAACTTTCTGAAGAGAATATTAATATTACTGTTAGAGTTGGCGGGGCAAAATTCGACTACATGTTGAAAATTATGCAAACTATTATCACAAAAATTAGTTAATAAATTTTTTATTAAGAATTCAAATTATTATTATATTATAACTGAGATATTTGGTCGGACGTTTATTAGATTGAAATACAATACAAATAATAATTTAAAGAAAATACAGCTCAAGTAGTAAATATTATTAACTGGTGAAAATACTAAAAAAAATATTCAGTAAATTCTGTTGTCAACGAAATGCCTATTGCCGTTTATGCTCTCTATAGTTAGACCAATAAGACTCTTTATATTTTTCCTTAATATAGGTTTGGTAATGTTCAGTATTTCGTTTACTGAGCCTAGTATAACAAATAAAGTATTGCTCAATAGGAAAGTGAGGATAGTGCAAACAGAAACATTGGTTCTTTTTTAAGTTTAATTTTGCTGATGTGTGATAGAAAATACTATCACCATAGCATTGACTCTACTACTGTACAGACTGTTTGGTATGAGGAAACAGACACGTGTCACGACAGTTAAGTGGTGTCAATTGATTAATCGTTAGAGTTGGCACTGTGAGCGTTTAATAGGTAATTAATGTAAATAAGCGGTTACCCGTGTAATCAACATTTTTAGTATACAGATATACAAAGTGGATAAGATCGGTTATATGTTTGCAGCATTAGGTATGTTTCTTCACGTAAGTATTAACAAGATTACTTTAATTATGCAAGTATTTTGTCATTAGTTATCGAACGGCCGTTGTCTACATATAAAAATATTTATTTTTCACGATTACATGAAGAAACTGTTAGAACATACCTGATGCTGAAGATATATAACTGATCGGTAGATTTTGTGCATTTGTATAGTGAAAAGGCTGCATAAAAGGGTAAGTACTTATTTTTATTTATTACCTACCAACAAACCCTTCGCACCTTTTCGAAACACGAATTGCTCGCAGTACCAACTCCATTAATCACGGTCAATCGATTTAGTTTAGGTTGTCTTACATTTTATTACAAGATTTTAATTAGTAAAATACCACGCTATTGGTATGGAAAAATAACCGAAAGGCTTTTTTTTTTGAGAGAAGCGCTTCATTTAATATCGTGAAGATTTTAACAATGTGGATGATCGGTTTAATTTAAGCAGACATTTAGACCTTTAACAAAATTGTTTGTGTTGTAATAGCTTTTCATTAATATTTTTTACCATGCTCTTCTAGAGTTAATCTAATCATCACCTTGAAGTTTGTCTGTAAAATTAAAAATTACATTAATATATTTTGAATCATTATTTGGGACCGCACAATGGATCACTTACTGTTAATGATTAGTATTAAACTTTATTTTGTAATCATTAGATTTAGATGCTTGAAATTACTGGTATAGCTTCATAGTGGGGCACTGCATGTCTATATGAGTTAAAATTTATTTTATATTTAACAATTTGTTATCCAGAGTAAGTTGGAATTTTCTCCCTATTAGCCAGTGCATCTTCCTATACCGTAACCATAAATATAAAGATGAATTATCTTAAATGTAAAGTCAGCTATCAAATAAATTATAAAAGTAATGCAAGATAAATTAACTTACGGTAAAATTATCTTTCTTGCGTAAATGCTTACTTCAATTTACTATAATATCAAACTAAGTTTCTGTTTTAGGCAGACTGTTAAATCAGCAGTAAAAGATAACGTCAGACTTGATAATATTACAGTGTATGTTGCACAGGATTGTACAGGTTTGTGTGAACATGGTTCAAATTATACAATCTTATGAATTTCATTACAGTTTATATTGATGACGTCTTAGAACAGTGTAAGAATGAAAAATATGATTGTTGGAAATCGGTGGTCATTCTCATACCAGTACGTTTAGGAAATGAAAAATTTAATCCTATTTATGGCTCATCTCTAACGACTTTATTTAGTTTAGAACAATGTATTGGTGTCATAGGAGGTAGACCAAAACATTCTCTATATTTCATTGGTTACCAAGGTGGGTGTGAAGCACAAAAAAAAAATATTAAAAAGTTCTTTAAATTTTTTTTGTTTAATTTGGCCATACAAACATGAAAATGTTCAATAATAATACAATCTTCATTCATTTTGATGTTCATGCTAATAGCTTTTTCAGAATTTATTACCGGACCGATTCTCTTTATATATAGCAAAGGTTCACTGGTGTATAACCTAAGTGTGTTGCATTGCACATTGATGAAACTTCCAAAATGTATAAAGAAAAGTGATAATGAAAAGAGCCACTACAACAGCATATTTTAAAGGAACTGGTAGTATGAACATTGAAGTGTTGATTGTTTGTAACTATATGGTACGATGAAGCTCATAAGATTGTATTATTAGTGAAGCCAGATGGGGAGGTCTGTGGAAAGTATTCAAATATTAAAAAATTTGCATTTGTAGATGATAAGTTAATACACCTAGACCCTCATTACTGCCAAGAGATGGTTGAAGTAGACGCGCATAATTTCTCTTTCACTTCATTTCATTGTCGATCACCAAGAAAAATTAATTTAAATAAAATGGACCCTTCATGTTGTATTGGCTTTTATTGTTCTACTAAAAGTGACTTCTTTGACCTCAAAGAAAGATATGAAAATGTAAGTTTTTGGCATTAGTTACATTGCTAGTAGTAGAAATCAATTCATTTCCTTTTGTTGCAGTCAGTATTATCATCACATCCTTCTCCCAGCACAGACTGTCCAATGTTTGCTTTTGTTAATGGACATTGTAATGATGTACGTGAAATTTCGACATATTACCTGTCACCTGTTCTAGAATATTATCAAGATGATGCAGATAGCAGTAACTTAGAATCGGAAGAATTCGTTATGTTACAGTAAAATCTAGAATAGGTTAAATAGCAGTCCCTTTATTGTTATTATTAGCTTATTATGAGCTGTATACATGTTGGATGTTGTAAAAAAGAAGAAAATTCTTTGTGATGCAATTATTATTTCATTAGTTTTATTTATGAACTTTTGACATTTCACTGTTAGTATTTAAGTTTTTTCTTTCTGTCTTTTACTTCATTTAATTATTTGAATTGTACCTTTTTTTTAATATAAAAATAAAAATAATCGTTTAATTTGCTGCCTTTATTTAACCACATTTTAAAGAAACATATCAACAAGTAATAATAAAAAAGAGTAATTTAAAAAGAGCCAAAAAAAATACAGAAAATATTCTAAAAATGTATCAAAATCACATTATACTCTTGCTGTGGCATACAGAGGAACATAAGAAGCTAAACAGTTAGACACCTGAGGCCAAATTTCATTTGAAGTTCTTCCTTTAAATTCCCGTAAAACTCCTTTTTCTCTGTAGAATTCGATAACAGGCTTTGTTAAAATCTCATACTGTTTCAATCTTTTTGTTACTACTTCCGGTTTATCGTCTTCCCTTTGTACAAGATCTTCACCAGTTATATCATCTTTACCCTGATAATAAATACAATCATTTGCTTATTTACTGTTAATATAACAATATTGAAACTTACAGGTACTATCGGTGTATTAAATTCAGTGTTATAAACACGACCACTTGATAAATGTATCCAGCGACCTTTAACCCTTTCTATAATTACATCAAAAGGAACATTTAAATTGATTACCAAATCAATCTGTTCTTCTTTCCAAAGATCTTTAGCCTGAGAAACTGTTCTTGGAAAACCTTCAATTATATATTCAAGAAAATTTTACTTAAATCAAAAAATATTAGTAATTCCATCTGTTAATTGTTGGATATAACAATTATTTCGCCACACACGCCACTTTGTCGGATGTCAACTACACTTCTTGATTTTGCAATCTAACTATTGCATCTAATAATTCAATATTTCTGAGCCTATGTGTTAATTTTGAATGTACTAAATGTTGTATTTCCTCTTTTACTATACAAAGTAATTGTTATGTGCACCAATTAATAAATGAAAATAAGTAAAAATTTTAACAATATGAATTTTCATCAAGCAAAGCTGAATGAATTTAATTAAATATTAATTAATAGTATACTGTGATTAGATAAAGAGAGTATGCGAAAAAAATATATTAAAATCAATATAATATATGCATTTTATGCAAAAGTTACAAAATCTAATGCAAATATATTAATAAATTTAAATAAAATATTTACCAATGAAAACGCACCTTTTTTTGGTCATGCGATTTATGATAACCAATAAGAGTATATAAACTAAAATGACTTATTCAAAAAAAATATATTTAAAATTACATAATACTATTGAGTAAAGTTAACTATTTTATATAAACTGCACATTCTCACCAATTTGAATTATATTTAAAATCTAGAAATACATTTTTATTTGTATAAAAAAATAAACTCACCATCTAGTAGCCAAGATTTATTACAGACTTTTTTTATTTCGTTAATAATGAACTTTACAATTAAATCATCTGGTACCAATTTTCCCTGATTAATATATGTTTTAGCTTCCAAACCAATAACTTGAAACATAAAATTAAAGGATTTATATAAGAAAAAGGTGACCGTATTTATACACGTAGTTATACTAAATACCTGTCCGATTTTTAATATTTAATCTTAATAAGTCTCCACTTGAAATATGTTCTAAATTAAATTTTTTTATAATTCTAGATGATATAGTGCCCTTGCCGGAGGCAGGGCCTCCTAATATTACAGATTTAAATAGTCTGCTGGCCATTGTGAAGAAATTAGCTGCTAAATACCAACATATGTACTACTTGAACTTTGGAATGTTAACTTGATTGTAACAGGCAATTAAAGTGTATCTTTTAGATAAATTACTTTAGGTTTTATTTTTTTTAATATATACAAAATTCTCTGCGTCATGTTTGTTACTAACGCGGAAATTTCAAATGTTCCCAGGAATTTGTGCACTGGGTTGAAGCATGTTTCAAACTTCATTAATATATTTATTAAATTGAAATGTTCAGCGTTTCAATGTGCACTGATTTTTTTAGTCAGTATACAGCTGTGTTGCATTGACAGTAAACGTAAATATTTTCGAGGAATTAACAGTTCAAGAAAATATTTATTTAAAGAATTATGTCTGTCATCAAGACTTGTAAACTATTAAGAGTTTTATTAAATGATAAGTCTAGATCTGTGGTATGTAGAAAAATAATATACATTAAAAATAACTTAAAAAACTGTAGCATACCTTAGGTGGGCAAAAGCCTTGAAGTTTAGAACTTTTTATTTTTGTAGCATCGTACCATTTTGAAACCAAACGGTTTTTACTTTAAAAAAACATTACATACTACACTCAATTTAGAAACAACTATATCATTTAATTTATCCGATATTGGTGAAGGAATACGAGACGTTGTCGTTAAAGAATGGTTTGTTAAAGTGGGTGATAAAGTATCTCAATTCGATAATATATGTGAAGTCCAAAGTGACAAAGCCTCTGTAACCATCACAAGTAGATACGACGGCATTGTAAAGAAGCTTCATCATCAAATTGAGGGAGTAGCTTTAGTTGGTAAACCTTTAATTGACATTGAACTTGAGGAATGTAAGTTCGAAATTTACTTTTTTTTTAATTAAATCCACTTTCTATTTAATTGTCTTTAAGTAATTAGTAGCCATGTTTAGATTTTATCAATAACATTAATTGCAATTCGTTAGGACATGCGTGAAATTGACGGGAGAGTTTAGAACAAATATGTGTTTTATTTCATTACAAAACTAAATAGTGTAATATACAAAACGTAAATGTATGAAATTTACGCTTTATATGATGAATTTTATTATTATAAATGTGAAAAATAGTAAAATTATTATATTTTATTCTTGATTATATTAGTTGATGTTATTTAACATTATTTTTTTACGTATACCACTATAAAAATTAAGTGTTTTATCAAAATCATTTCGATGCGTAATAGACTATTTAAATTAGTTTATTTGTGTCCAAATATTTTCAAAATTTCTGTTGACTTTTAGATAATCAAACATCATCGTCTTCATCTAATAGCGAAAGTTTAGACTTGGACGATGAAGTTAAGGAAAAAGAAGGAACACAGGAATTGGGTTAGTATACAAAATTTAAAAAATTTCCTTCATAGATTTATGTGAAAACCCTCATTTATTATTTAAAGTATTATTTAAATAGATCCATGTAATGTAATATACTTATATATATATATATATATATATATCAAAATGGTGTATCAAGTCACAATATATAAAGTTAATTAAAGTACTTTGGGAGTGTGTGCTTCTGACTCTTTGTATTAACCATATAATTATTTTTTTAAGCAAAAGTATCATCCACAGCACTTCTTACATTGTGTATACCATCTGTGCGAAGACTGGCCAAAGAACATAATGTATGTAATAATAAATACATTTATTTGTTCAAAAACATATTTTCTCTTAGGTAAATTTGAATGAAGTAACTTCAACAGGCAAAAGGGGGAGAATATTAAAAGAAGATGTATTAAGATATTTGGCATCTAAAACACTGACAGAACCCAAAATAACACAAAATATTAAATCAGAATCTGCAGGAATTGATAAATCTATTCCACTAACACCCTTTCAAAAAGGAATGATCAAAACTATGACGGAAGCCTTGGTATATATGAAAATTTTATAATACAAATTTGTTTTTATAATAATTGTAGAAAATTCCACATTTTTTGTATTGTGATGAAGTATCCATAACAAAATTATTAAGTCTACGGAGATCCCTAAAAAGCGAAGAAGAAAAACTTGAAGCCAAAATTTCTTTAATGGCATTTTTTGTAAAAGCAGTTTCCAATGCCCTAATTCGTTATCCTATTTTGAATGCAACTTTTGATGTAAATTATGAAAACATCATCTATCATACAATTCATAACATAGGAATTGCAATGGATACTAAAACTGGTTTAGCTGTTCCTGTTATTAAAAATGTTGATCAGTTAGCAATTGTAGAAATTGCCAAAGAACTTAATAGACTAATGAAAATGGGCAAAGATGGTGTTTCTAAAAATAAAGATTTAACAGGAGGAACATTTACTATTTCAAATATTGGCACTGTATGTATATTTTTGTTAATTTTTCTGTCCAATCTAATTTATGTTTATATAGATTGGAGGTACCTATACTAATCCTGTTATTTTACCACCTCAAGTAGCCATTGTAGCAATTGGAGCTTCAAAGGTATGTAACAGGCAAAGTGAACTTTATTTTTGTTATGCTCTTCAGAAGCGCTTTTTAATATTTTGACATTGGCGTAAGAGTACCTTTCTTTGGCATGTTACAATTTGATATTAGTTTAGAGATAGTTATTAAAGTTAAAAATTTGTTGCATTATGACTTGCTTTAATAACAACACATGCCTATATGCATACGCCCGCACATCACATACATGTTACTAAATTCATAGTAAATGCTGTTTTTATTTATTTAATATATTATTATGTACAAATTAATGGTGGTTGGTTAAAATGTATATATTGATGATTACTATCAGCTTGCTTTTTATAAAATTCCTCAAGCAAGATGATCAGAAAACTATATTTCAACAAACATTTGATAATCTACCTTTTTACAAAAAATGTACAAAAAAAAAGTTATATATAAATTTAAGTAATATATTCATTAATACTTTGCATTTCTGAGATCTTTTGCAATTTTTTAAACTAAATATTGTTACTGGTTTATTTTATTGTTCCCTATGTCATCTTAAATGAAAAAATACTCCCCTTGTATATATTTAGTTTTTAAATGAAATACATTGTTTGCTGCCAATTTTAGCTTCTTGGTTATTTGCTTTCAGAATAATTTATTTTCCAAGATATTTTTTGTTTTAGTTCTTTAGATATCTTTATCCATATTAATTTTTGATTGTTCTGTGGTTGCCATAATTTGCCATAGAATATGCCAAGAGGGACAACTTTTTTGTTTGTTGCTTGATCAACTCACTATACCCTCAACAAATGTGAAAATATGATCTGAAAAAGCTGTTGTATCACTATACCCCATTATAGTATTTATAGTTTTCTTGTACATTATGCCTGTTCATTAGGAATTACTCATATATCTTAACACATACTGTGCTTTTTTGGCAGTAATCTTGTGGTAGATTGACAAAAAAATGTTGCAAGGGTTAATCGGGCCCCATTGCTGTGATCGATACATTAAGCTGTCAATTAGTTCTCGATAAGCATTTTTTTTAAAATTTTTATTAAAGTTGCAGTTATTAAATAATTCCATGGTGAACTTACTCCTCTGAAATTTTCCATATGAAGTTCTAGAATTTTATTTATGTATTTTTCTGGGCTAATTTCAATTATATGCTTTTCTTTATCTCTCATTATTTCCCATTTGAGTACAGACTTTGGATCACCTAAATCTCTTAACATCAAATTTACATTTTAATTCTTCCATTATATCATCAATAAGTCCTTTCGATATAATTTCTCATAGAATATTGTAAAAATCATATCTTACTTGAGATATATGCCCATTTTTATTTTGAATAAAAGTTTACGTTTTATAATTTCAACAGTAGGTTTAAACATTAAATATTAGTACAAACATGGTACCTTTTTTTTTTATTGAAAAAACCATTACACACACTACTATGAATATAGATACACATACAGATCAAATACACTCGTATGACCAACCAGACAACAATGAATTCTATTTACTCTAACAAATGTCAACATATAAACACAAAATTAAAATTTTTCTTCTCATCATAAAAATATTCAAGCTTCAGAATATAACTCCCTAAATTTTTAGGTTTAACAATTTATTTCTACTTGTAATTATACCATCCATATATACTTTGTTTGCTGCGTCTATTCCTGACGTATCGTCTTAATTTGCCATGGAATCGTTTTCTTATTTCCTCTTGAATTTATATATAAACCTCATCCCACAATATACCATTTAAATATAGTCCATGCGTTTTTTCATGGCATCAACCTGCGCGACAAAAATGTCGTCTCAATCTATAGATCAATTCAAAAATACAGAGCTGGGCCATATTCAGAAGTAATTTATAGTGTATATATTCTTAATCGAAATTATTAAATCATTTTAATAATTGTAATAATAATAATAATAATAATAATTCTAGTAAAATATTTTGTAAACATTTTAAAACGGAGTTACTTCTACATATAACACATACATATGTATCTTGAGGGAACATTCACAATTTTAGTCGATATTACATTCCCTATTTGCTATTATATTTTTATTATATTTCTTGGCCTACCTTCATCCATTGTTGCAGCAACATCGTTTTTATATCTACACATAATTTTGAAATATAATTTATTCCATGTCATCATAGTTCGCAAAATCGAAAACGTCGTCAGATGATTCACTTTCTAAGTTTATTATAAACTAATTTTCAATGTATTCTTTCTCTATGTCAATAACATGAAGACAAATATTTTGCCATTCATCTTCCCCTATTTGGAAAAATCTTGCCCTCACTAAAGTTTCTACAGCTTTTAATTTAAATGTAGTATTTCTTGTATCTACCCAATTTTTAACAATTGCCCAAATTTTTTCTATTGGGTTCAATTCAGGATAGTATGAAGAAAAACGGCACACAGTATATCCTTTCTCTGCAAATATCAATACTATATTCACAGTATATTGGTTTATGTAATTTGGATTTTATTGAATCTGGACTGCTGAATATGAGTCGGCGTTTGAAACGTTGTCTAGTGTCGGCGCTAATCTTAACCTGCTTTGATTTCGCTCACGGACGCATCTGCTGTGGGTATTGGATGTATTCTTTCACAGCATTTTGAGAATGGAAGGAGAGTAATTTATAACATGTCCTGTTCTTTGACTTCTTCGGAGCGAAAGTACATCGCAACCGAGCGTGAACTGCTCGCTGTGATTTGGTCTGTGGAAAAACTTCAGCATTATTTAGAGGGTTTTCGTTTCGAAGTCGTTACTGACTGTCATTCCCTATAGTGGCACCATCGTCTCAAAGATCCTCAAGGACGATTGTCTCATTGGCAATTACGCTTAATGACATACGATTATGAGGTAATACATCGCAAAGGTTCCGAGAACGCTGTCCCCGATTTTCTGTCGCGTAATGTGCCGGTAGCTGTTGACGCTATCGATGTCTGTCCCACGGATATGGAAGGCGAATGGTTCGTCCGTTTGTTCAATTAAGTTCAAAGTCATCCACGTTTTCCCTTGTGGCGCATTGAACAGGATGACTTTGGAAACATGTTCCAGTTCGTTAGCCTGAACTTGGTGATCGTACCGATACGTGGAAACGAGTCGTTTCTAAAGCCGAACCTCTGGCCATCCTCCGGCAATATCATGAAAACCCTACATGCTGTCATGGAGGTGTGTTCAAAACGGAAGCACGCATTTCAGGAAAATATTACTAGTCCAGGTTAAGTGCTGATGTCATCTCGTTCGCCCGCCGTTATGTAGTGTGTCTTCGCACTAAACCAGAACAAAGAACTGCGACTGGCCATTTGTTGAGCAAGGTCGTAACTGCATCGAGATCTTGACAAATTGCGAGCGTCGATTTGATAGGACCATTACCTCGATCTAGCAAAGGTTATTTGTACATCCTCGTAGTTTGTGACACCTTCAGTAAATTCGTGCTACTATTTCATCTTCGTAGTGCCATCGCAAATGTGTCACGCAGATCCTGAAAGAGCATGTGTTTTGTTATTTGGAACTCCAACATCTCTTATTCTGGATAATGGACTACCATTCCGCAGTAAGCTGATTCAAGATTTGGGCGAATGTTATAACATACCCTAGGCTTTACGGCAAATTATCCTCAAGGTAACCCCACTGAACGGGTTAATCGTGTCATAAAAAGTATACTCACTACCTATGTTGAGAATAATCATCGTAACTGGGATTCACAAGATTGGCTTCGCCATTCGTTCAGCCAAGCATGAGATGACTGGCGTGACTCCAAACTTCATTAATTTCGACCGAGAAGTTTCCATTGATAATAAGGAGGAAATTTTTGTGCCTCCTGAAGTGCGTGATGTCGAAACACTGGTCCATGAAAAAAAATCCGCTTTCGCCCTGCTTTATCGGGATGTGCAGGCGAGAAAATTTCGAGCTCATCGTCGCAGCACTCATACTTATAACCTTCGTCGGAGAGTTGACCTTTCCAGTTACACCAACAAGCATGGAGACGGAATTTTGTACTGTTAGATGCCACTAAACATTTTGCAGCCAAGTTGGCACCCAAATTTGTGGGACCTTTTACTATAACTCGACTTGTGTCGCCGTGGACCTATCAGCTGGTTGATAATGACGGCAGAACTTCTGTTTGGCATGACAAAGCTCACTCGCCCGACATTGATAATGATCCGGCATCCATTTAGTTGACGACATTGTTTTGTGACTTTGGATTGTGACAATTAGGTTACTGACTTTGAGTTTTGCTGGTGTGAAATTTTGACATCTTATTTTGGATAACGTGTTTCTCGCCTGTAGTGAGGGCTTGCGAATACTCCTACCGGATAATCTCAGTGTCGTAAGAGGCGACTAATCAGACTCGGCTACTTCCACTTTGTTATCTATCCAGGAGGCATATCTTTAACGTTATTTCGACTATGTTGTAGACTAGAGGATTATCTTGTGTAATTTTTTAGTAATTTATTTCCCGGATTTGACTTTATTTAAAGAGATGGTGTATCTTCAAAAAAAGTAGCTGATACACCATATAAACCTCCGATGGATTGGAATTCTGCCTTTCTCGTTTTTTCTTACTCGCTTATCTTTTTGTTCAGGATATGATGTTGATTTTATCGTCGGGATTTTTTGTTTTTCACCTTCAGTGATTTCAGTGTAGGTAAGCTGTCTGCACTTAAAACTTTTGTCTATTTAAACCCGTTTTTTTTTGTTTAGCCACTCAGTCACTTTCTGTTGTGGTGAACTGCAATTCCAGGAATTGAATGTATGATATGAATCCAGAACAACCCATTTTCCTGTCCATTATTTCCATATCCTGGTTCCGTTTTGTATCCTTCAAATTTTAGTAATAAACCCTTCCTTATTTGTCTTTTATTCTTTTGTTATTGAGGGATGACCAGAGGTTCGGCTTTAGAAACGACTCGTTTCCACGTATCGGTGCGATCACCAAGTTCAGGCTAACAAACTGGAACATGTTTTCATGTTCATGGCGCATTGAACATGTTGACTGTTCAATGCGCCACAAGGGAAAACGGGGATGACTTTGAACTTAATTGAACAAACGGACGAACCATTCGCCTTCCATATCCGTGGGACAGACATCGATAGCGTCAACAGCTACCGGCACATTACGCGACAGAAAATCGGGGACAGCGTTCTCGGAACCTTTGCGATGTATTACCTCATAATCGTATGTCATTAAGCATAATTGCCAATGAGACAATCGTCCTTGAGGATCTTCAGGGAATCTTTTCTTCTGTCGGAATAGAGGAGGAATTGTTACAAGCATCAAATCTCCACCTGCTTGCTTCGTAATATATATAATTGTTAAATTGCTCTTATGTACATTTAACGCCCTCTCGTTTCTATCCGTCGTAGCTGAAAATCAATTTCCATCGACTTTCAACTATTGACTTGCAGATATAGAGATTGTAATTTTGGTTTAATGAGATTTATTTGCTAAAAACCTTAAAATTACTGTCTTTGTATCGATTGGATTTATTCCAGTTGCTTTCGTCATTATCTGGATCTGAAGTAAAGCACGTTTTTTACTTACGGTAATGATATAAAAGACGCCTTCTCTTTCACCCCCTTTAACATTCGATTTCAACGAGTGAACTAGTTCTGCGTTACATCAATGTTATGGTCCAATTTTGAATTAAGTAATCAGACTTATTTTATGGAAAGAGCTAATTATTTTCCCAATCAACTGATATTGGATCTGAGTAAGGTGGTTACAAAAGTCTGAACTACGTTAGATGGTTAGAGAGGTTAAGTAGACCTGTCATAGCACGTGGCGTTTGTGGATTCAAAAAAAATTTGAGTTATCTTGGTGTGCTTATCGGAATATCGTTGTTGTTACCCCCCAACGTCAACTGGAGGTTTGTATGCCAAAACTTGTATTTCATAGTGGCCTAATTTTCTTTGTTTCTTCGTCAACTTCAGGGTTTTTTCCCCTTTTTTGTGCATCCCTACAACACTCCTACAGTTAAGCAAATTACCCGAACGAGGTATTTGTGAACATAAGGTGAATCTGAGCATTAGATCGAACTCTTACATCTAGTTCAAGTGGTGACCGTCCCGGAGTCATCAAGATACTGGAGTGTTGAACCCGAGAACAAAACCGTTTCTACAACTGAGTTATTCTATTTGTTAGATATTATTTGTTAAAAATTTATAGTGCTAAGCAAAGCTAGAGACTATAGTAACGATAATTTGATCATTTTCTTTGCTAATTAATAGTAAACATTTATAATTAGCTATTATAATTTCCTTTTAATTCATTTAGCGTTTGCTTAACAGTTAGTTTTAACTGATCATTTTCTTTGCTAATTAACAATTAATGGTTAGCCACCGCCAGTTATAATTCGTTTTAATTTATTTAGCGACTTCTTTTAGAACCACGGTCAAATTTTATTTTGTCATCTTTTTAAATATCAATTTGCATACTTTATCTGTTGTAATTATTTTGTGATTATGGCTCAAAGATGTACTTGGGAAGTGCTCAATTAGGGGCACATGCATAATTGTAATATTCATTGTGAACCAGCATAACAGGGTAAAAAGAAATTATATACTTACAATTATCTCAGTTTTAAATTATTTATTTTAGAAAAATTCGATAATTAAATTAATTATTCAATACCTTGTTATACTAATTATAAAACATATAATAGGATCATAATTATCTAAATTCTAAAAAAAATATTTTAGATACATTCTTTAATTAAATTGGTTATTCTATACCTTGTCATTATAATTATTGACATATAATAAAACTGCTTAGCGAATATTAGTTGTATCGTCTTTCTTTTTTCCTTATTTGGTGTATACGAGATCCTTGACTTTACTAATTTAACAAACGTATTTTGATGATTATCCGCTTCAATATTGGCATCAAGCTCTTAGGGTTACGATATTGTAGCACTTTGGAACATCATTTTAACAGGAAACCCCTCCTAGTCTCCGCAGTTTTCTGAGCTGGAAAGCAACTTAAGAGCAAGCAATAGAATCGTTAAATAACAAAAAAAAAATACGAACGTTGATACCAAATCCTAAAAAGAACAGGACGGGCGTTGCAACATACCTACGCGCACACAGTCACACACGCGTATACAGACTTATGCACACACACACGCGTATACAGACTTATGCACACACACACACGCTCGCGCACACAGAGAGATACACACACACACACGCACAGAGATACACACACACACACGCACAGAGATACACACACACACACGCACAGAGATACACACACACACGCACAGAGATACACACACACACGCACAGAGATACACACACGCACGCACACAAACGCCCTTCCACAGACGCATACGCGCGCGCCCACAGACACAAATAGATTGAGGCAAAGCGATGATGGACCTCCCTTCATCCTCCCACTTTCCTTCTTTCGCTCTCCCTCGGTTGGAGAGCGGAGAAGTTCCTTTTACCTTCCTTAATTTCAACTATTTTTGCTTGGCTTCCCCTCTCTCCAACCAACGCGGACACGTCCAGTCTGTGTCCGCGGATCGCACCCCCCAGCGTTGGTTCTATTTTTCTTCAACAAAGTCCGTGAGGACCTGCCAGTCGCTTTGTTTCGCCATTGCTTCTATTAGCCTCTCAGGCTCCCTCGGTATGGGTCCTATTTTATTTTCTAACATCCTTCTTTCATGGTTGTATTTTGGGCATTCATATTGGGTCTGGGAAAAAGTTCGTGGCGTTTTTCCCGATAGATGGCATTGGTTGCCGATAACTAAAGAACAACAAGTCACAGCGACACCACCGACGGCTCGTTTTTTAGATGACCTTCCGAACGTTAGTTTGAGCGTAGAAACATTGTAATCGGTGCAGTGGTTGGAAAGTTATTCGCACTTGAAAATGGAGAAGAATAATGAGAAATTTCGCTATATTCTGCAATATTATTATGATAAGGGGAAGAACGCTGCGCAGGCTTGTGATAAAATTTGTGCTGTGTACGGTGAAGGTACTTTATCGAAATCTGTTGCGCGGAAATGGTTCGCTCGCTTTCGTTCTGGAAATTTCAATGTGAAAGATGAGTCACGCTCCGGTCGTCCAATCACTGAAAAATCTGATAAAATTCTTGAAAAAGTCCAACAAGATAAGCATATCAGCAGTGTCGATATTGGCATGGAGCTAGGCATTGACCACAAAACTGTTTTGAACCATTTACACAAAGCTGGTTACAAAAAAAAGCTTGACGTATGGGTTCCTCATGAGTTGAGCGTGAAAAACATGATGGACCGAATTAACATCTGCGATGCGCTGCTGAAACGGAATGAAATCGAGCCGTTTCTGAAACGTTTAATAACCGGAGATGAAAAATGGATTACGTACGATAATCGGAAGCGTAAAAGATCGTGGATAAAGGATGGTGAGCCGTCACAAGCGTTCGCTAAGCCAACATTGACGCCAAAAAAAGTGATGCTGTGTGTATGGTGGGACTGGAGGGGAATCGTCCACTACGAGCTACTTCCAACTGGTCAGACGATTGATTCTCAACTCTACTGTGCACAACTAGAGAGATTACGCCAGGCGATTGAAAGAAAACGGCCCGAATTGATTAATAGGAAAGGTGTTGTCTTCCATCATGACAACGCCCGACCACACACTTCTTTGATGACCCGTCAAAAATTGAGAGAGTTTGGTTGGTAAGTTTTGATGCACCCACCTTACAGTCCGGATATAGCACCCTCTGACTATCATCTGTTTCGATCTCTGCAGAACTCTCTCAATGGAATTAAGTCAAAAGAAGCCTGATTTTCCTATTCTTTTATAATGCATCTGGTAAGGCCCATGGCCGGTCAGTATGCAACTTAATTTTTGGTTTGCTTTAGTTTTTACCTCTCTGTTTACGTTGGGGTAAAATGCATGTGTTATTCGGCCTTTTGTGGTCTCTTCCCACTCTTTTTGCCAGGCCTCTTGTAATTTGTCTTCCACTTCTGTTTTTATTTGATTTCTGGTTTCTCCTCGAAGCTGCCTGCCCTGGAAGGTCGACCCTTCTCCAAATTGCAACTTGTTTGACTTCGCGTGCGAAGCCAATATTTCTAGGTTCATGGGTGGTACCCCCGCTAGTACCTCAGCCGCCGGTCCAGATACTGAACCGTACGAGCTTGTTATTGATCTGGAGCACATGCCACTCAGGCTGTTTACTCTCCTTTTGACCCAACCGAGGGAGGCCTTGCTCCCCCATACTGCTGACGCATATGTTACCATTGGTGTTATGGCTCTTTCATAAATTATTTTCATAGCGACCGCCAGGTGCTCAGATCTGCCAAGTATTGCTGCTGTGACTGTGCGGAGCCTGTGGAAGGTTGCTCTAGCCTTTCCTGTTACTTTCGTTATGTGTGCTCTGTAAGTTCTGCTTTCGTCTAGTGTCACTCCCAAATATGTTATTTCTTGCACTTTTTCTATTGGCCTGCCCGCAAGCCTGAAGACCGGGCCCCTCTTTAGTTTGCCTTTCATCATCATGTATTTGCATTTGTTGACCGAGAAAGCTAGTTTTTGTTTGTCCGTCCACTCCTCTAGTTTGTTCACCAGAGTTGATATTTTGGTTTCTAATGATGCTCTTGTGGGGGCCTTTATTGTTACTGCTATGTCATCTGCGTATACGAACAGTTCAATGTAATTTGGCCATTCTTGTCTTAATAGGGACTCGGTGGCTACGCTCCACAACAGTGGGCCCAGCACCGAGCCCTGTGGGCACCCCCTTGTGAGCTTCTTGCTTGTTTTCATGTTGTTTATTTTAAAAACTAGTTCTCTGTCTCTTAGGTAGCTTTTTATTATATCGATTATTTTTGAGGGCACCCCGATGTCCTTCAGGCCCACGAGCATGGCCGGCCACCATAGGTTATCGAATGCTCCCGTTATGTCCAGGAAAGCTCCCAACACATATTTTTCCTCGGAGCTTTCTGCTGTTTGCATCAAGCTCCGCACAGCCATGACCGAAGACCTGCCGCTTCTGAAACCGTACTGTTGTTCGGAATAGAACATCTCCTCTGGTACGTTTTCGTGTAGTTTGGCCTTTATCACCCTTTCTAGTACCTTCCCAAGCTCAGGCAGAAGCGTTATCGGTCGCCAATCTTTGTGGGTTTTGAACTCTCTCTTTCCCTCTTTGGGGATTAGTTTCAATTCTCCTATTTTCCAGATTTCTGGAAAGTACGCTTGGTTTATGCAGTCATTTATTATCCTCGTTAAAAAGTCTAGGATGGCTGGCGCCATTATCTTTAGCATGGCTCCCTTGATCCCGTCGTGACCGGGAGCCCTGTCATTGGAGGCCTGCATTATGGCTGTCATGACCTCCTCGCTGCTCGCCTCTACCTGAGCCTGGTCCGTCGCCAGGTCGCTTTCTGCTAGCTCCCGGACCGCTGCCTGTCCATCTGTGTCTACCCCCGGATCGTCATCTGGTATTAGTCTTTCCAGTATTGCTTCCATATTTTCCCTCATTGTGTTAAACTGTGGTTCTTTCTCGCCCAGAGAGGCGCTGGCCACGGCCCGTCTGACCTTGTCCGCGGCTATTTTGTACGGCAGTCCCCATGGAGATTCCTCGAAAACATCATTTATCATTTTGCCCCATGAATTCATTCTGGCTATCTCGCTTTCCTTCTTGTATTTTTCTACTGCCTGTTTGTGCCTAACACCCAAAACCCGCTTTGTTTCCTCGTTTTTGGCTTTTTGGTATTCCCTTCTGGCTTTGTTTGCCTCTCTTTTTAGTTCTTCTATTTCATTGGTCCACCAGGGACATTTGCGTTGTTTGCACGGCTTGTTACGGCCAATCGCCTTGTCTGCGGCTTTGATTAGGCCCTCCGTAAGTCGTTTTGCTCTTTCTTCTATGGATCTATGTCCGTTTTTCCACACTGTGGTCTATCATAATTTTTATGGTTTCATCTAAGAGCTTGTCTTTGTCTATGTGCTTTGTGTTATACGTGGGTTTTTCCTCCTCAGGAGGTTCTGTGCTTTGGTTTTGGGTGTTTCGGCAGTCAAGCGTGAATTCTAATAATTTGTGATCACTGTGGATCTCGTCTATTACTTTCCAGTTTTTTAACTCTTCCTGCGTCTGCGGCAGAAATTACTGTTAGGTCTATGTATGATTCTCCATTGACGGTCCCGAATGTCGGGCCGTCATCTGGGTTGTTTATTATGACCAGGTTGTTTTCCAAAATGATGCTTTCGAGGTCCCTGCCTCTTTGGTCTATTTTTGTTCCGCCCCATGCGGTCGAGTGTGCGTTAAAGTCTCCCACCACAATGGTGCTTTTGCCTTCGAATCTTTCCAATATCTTTGTCAGTTTTTGCATGGCCGCGGCTGCGTCCTCTCTGGGAGGTATATATGCATTTATGGTTATGTACGATTTGTTTGCGTAACTTAGTTCGCATACTGCGAAATATTTGTCTGTTAGCTGTGGGAAAGCCATGACTGTTATGCTCCGGTTGAAGACTAACGTGGCCACATATATTTGTTCGTCAGTTCTGGTGTGGACAGCGGTCGTGGAGAAGCCCGTCCCCCATACCTTTCTTTCCCTGTTTCCCACTATTGGGATGCTGTAGGGCTCCTGCACACACAAAACGTCGTATTTTTCTTTCGCAGTTTTTAGGGCTTCTTCAGTTGCCAATTTTGCACCTTGTGCATTTATCTGCCCTATCTTTATTCTTTCGGGTTTATTCGCAGTCATAATCTATTTTGCTTATTTGTTCTGCTATCTTTCTTTGGTATATTGGGCACTTCGTGTCTGTTGCTTCGTGTTCTGTGTTTTCCATTTTTGCTCTCACGCAGTTTGCGCAGCTTGGAGCTTCATTATCTTTATAGCATTTTCTGGATTCATGGTCTTCGCCACAGTATCCACAAGTCTCCTCTTTTGCCTGACAGTTTTTGGCGAAGTGCCCATATTTCTGACATTTATAACATCTTATAACCCTAACGTGGTCTCTTACTTTGCAAGAGTCCCACCCCACATAAAGCCTGCCTTTGGTGAGTGCTTTATTTCTTAATCTGGGTGCCACCTGTGCCACCCAATTTACCCAGGTCCCATCTCTGGGACCAAATTTGTGTAATATTTTTAGGTCTTCCTCTTTGATTTCGTCTTCCTCGTAATTTTGTTCTATTATTTTGTCTCTTAATTGTTCTGCTTTGTACTCTCTCGGCACCCTCAGTATCGCCATCCTGGGCATGAGGCTACCCAGCCTTGATGCCTTTAGGCCTGCTTTTTGGAGTTGATCGCTCTCCATTATTTTAGTGATAGAGTTTTGCGGGGCTTCTATTATGAGTTTGCTCCCACTGGCCTTTGTTATCCTGTCTATTTGTATACCGGTCTGGGCCGGGTTTATGTTCTGCATCATAACCTTTTTAACTTCATCACTAGTTTTTAAATTTCCTTTGGTGCATTCCAGTATCACCTTGTGAGCCTTCTTAGGCCTAGTTGGCTTCCAGCCGGGCGCCTCAACCCTGGGTGTCTTTCTCGCAGTTACTCCGGCATAGGTGGGTGCGTCCGCCCGCTCCCGACTCTCTCCGGCTAATTGTTGCACTACTTGTGTGAGCGCGTCTAGGCGCTCTTCCAATTTTGTATTTGTATTTATGTTACTCAAAAGTATTGCGTAACTTTCTTTAATTTTGCCAAAAACATTGGCAACTGCTCTTATTTTTCTATTGTACGTTCTTTTCCTCTCCAGGGACTCCTTGGAAGAGGCCAGCCAGTCACTTAGGTCAAGCTGGAGGCTGTCGAATGCATTGGTTAGCTGCTCAAGTCCCGTTTCGGTTATTGTTCCCATTTTTGGGTCTACTTCCCATTCATAGTCTACTTCCCTCTGGGTGGTTTCCTCCCCCCTGCAGGAGACGACAGACGAGCAATCGTCGTCCGTCCTCCCGTTCTGTGACTTCCTTCTATCTCCCATTTTACAACTTTCCTCCTGGCCTAGCAGAAGCTCGGGATCTTTGTCTGGTTGTTTATTGTTACTTTTGTAACTTTGGGGCCCTCGCGGGCGCGGATGCACAGTCCTTATGCGACCGGCGCACCCTGCGTGCCCCCTTCTCTTTCCGCTTTTGCGGATTTTATTTGTTTCCGGTCTTTTCCCTGATCCGAATTTACTATTTGGAGCCTTTGCGCCACGTAGTGGTGCGGCTCTGTTTTATTCTGACACCTCTGATTTAATTTATCGAACTGTTCTGTCCCTCCCTGTCCGGGGACACGCAGTTGTGTGTTTTAGCCCTCTTAGCCGCTCGAGTGGTCGACCGTGGTCTCTTTTATTGCCAGCCGCCGATTTTTGGTCGGCGGCCGGTTACCACCGAAGCGTTACCGCCGATTACCACGAGGAGGTGGGGCGCGACTTCCGTGGAGGTTCTTGTTTGGTTTGCCTCTTGGGCAGCTATTTTTAGGACACAATTTCTTGCCTCTTGGGCAACTTTTACTACTTTTATTAGCCTCTTGGGCCGCAAAAATTTACTCTATTTTATATCTCACTTTACTCTATTTTATTTCTCTGTGAACCTCTGTGCGCCAGTCGCAACCGGCGATGTTTTATGTCTTACTTGCGCTACTCTTGTCCGTCAGACAGTCACTCGTCTTGGTTAATTCATGTTTGTGTAGTTTCGCTTAGCCTCGACGGTGGTTTGCCCTTCTGGTCAGTTTCACACTTTTTGTTTTCGGGGTCTCGCCTAGCTGGCCAGGCAAGTCCCCTTCTTATCTTTGTCCAGTTCTGCTGCCGCCCTGTTCTCTCTAGTCCTCCTTTCGCTGTTTTGGATATTTGTTATTCTTTCTTTGTTTGGGCGCCCATGCAGGCGCCCTTTGTTTTCGCGCGTCACTATTACGATGACGATGCCTTTTGCTACCTTTAGGAATGTCTTTGATCCTCCCTTTTGTCTTGCCTGTGTGGCGGTTTTGGTGGGACTTTTTGAACAGGGTTTGTGTTTTGTCTCCTGCTTGTGCTACTTTTGCCCGTCAGGCAGTCACTCGTCTTTGGTTAACTCTTATTTGTGTAGTATCGCTTAGCCTCGACGGTGGTTTGCTCTTCTGGTCAATTTCGCACTTTTGTGTTCGGGGTCTCGCCTAGCGGGCCAGGCAAGTCCCCATCTTATCTTTGTCCAGTTCTGCTGCCGCCCTGTTCTCTCTAGTCCTCCTTACGCTGTTTTGGATATTTGTTATTCTTTCTTTAGACACATACACAGACGCGCGCCCAAGACACACACACAGACGCGCGCCCAAGACACACACACAGACGCGCGCCCAAGACACATACGCACGAACGCGCACCCACACGCACGCATATGCACATACACACGCGCACACGCACGCACAAACAGAGAAGCGTGCCTACACACGCGTACACACGCGCACACACAGACGCGTGCCTACACACGCGCACACACACAAACACACGCACTCTCGCGCACACGCCACTCGCACACACACCGCGCGCGCCTACACACACACACCGCGCGCGCCCACACACACACCGCGCGCGCCCACACACACACCGCGCGCGCCCACACACACACCGCGCGCGCCCACACACACACCGCGCGCGCCCACACACACCGCGCGCGCCCACACACACACCGCGCGCGCCCACACACACACCGCGCGCGCCCACACACACACCGCGCGCGCCCACACACACCGCGCGCGCCCACACACACACCGCGCGCGCCCACACACACACCGCGCGCGCCCACACACACACCGCGCGCGCCCACACACACACACGCACGCCCGCACCCGCGCCCTTCGCGTACAGCCGCAACCCACGCGCATACCCGCACCCTCAATCAAATGTGTGATAGACAAATATAAATTACGGTAGACTCTGTAACAAATGCTCGAATGTTGCTAAAATTATTAACAAAATTTAAATTTGTTAATTATTTATTTTATAAATAATTTGGGATACACTGTTAGAAAAGATAAATAAAGTAAATTTAGTTTTACAAGAAAGAAAAACCGCAGTCGAAAATGCTGCAAAAATCGTAAATGCTCTAACAAATGAAATTCAAGAATTCAGCAAAAAGTTTAGCCGATACAACAAATATTGAAACTTACATCCAGAAAAGAGACAGCGCAAAATAAAAAATATGCTCGGTGAGAAAGCTACTGACAATTCGTTTTTCATGAATGACAATGCATTAAAAAAGAAATGTGTGAAGTCTTAGGTATAATACAGATACAACTCATTGATAGATTTATTGCTTTGCAAGAGGTCGCAAACGACTTCATTTTTCAGTCATGTCGCTATATGACTTTAAACGATGTGCAACAGACCTAGCATTGAAATATAATAGCGATATAGATTCGCCAGACTTTGTATGTGAAATTGAGTTTCAAATATCAAACCATTTTAGATGATATTTTTCAAATCTTGAAAAAAATTATGAACTCCTATTACAAAACACGTACCAAATGTAGACATGGCCTTGAGGATTTCTATAACATCATTTAGCAAATTAAAAATTGTAAAATCGTACCTTCGTTTTTCTATTGGGCAAGAGCGATTAACAAACATGTCGATATAAATTAAAAAAGGTGTTACCAAAACATTAAATTATGACGATATAATAGATATGTGTGCATACAGTATAAATGTTTATGATGTAATTATTTGTGTGTTTCTTTCCTATACATATTATATTCTAATTTATTGTTTGAAATAGAAATTCTTAATTTTTAAAATAAAACTATCGGTATCCATATAACAAAGTTTTACCTTTTCAGCATTCACGCGTTTTAAATAATCATAATAAAAATCCTACACTCATAATTTTGAGAGTTCCAAAGCGGAGAAACCTATGTAAAGTGTGTTTCAAATTTCGCGGTTTTTTAAAGAATAAATAAAACACATAATTTGCATTCACGTTCAAAAACTTTTGATTGGTAATTGAAGTATCAGTTATGACATTTATATACGAAAAATAATATCTGCCAAATGGCCTCCTCTTGCAGCTCCATAGACGTCTACTCATTTGTTAAAATTTTCAACGACATTTTAAACATACTTGAGGCTCTCACCAATGACACGAATAATTTCATCTTTCAAACGAGGAATTGATTGTGGATTGTTTATATAAAGCTGACTTTTCACATAACCCCAAAGAAAATAGTCTAACGGTGTTAAATCACATGATCTTGCTGGCCAATTAACATCACCGTTTCTTGAGATTACGCGTCCAGGCAATTTTTCTCTCAATAAATCAATTGATTCGTGTGCCAAGTGGGATGTAGCGCCATCCTGTTGAAACCACATATCCTCTAGATCAATATTCATTAATTCAGGCCACAAAAATTCGGTTATCATCCGACGATATCGATCACCATTGACAACTTCACCAGCAGCATTGTCAAAGAAGTAAGGTCCAATTGCACCACCTGGCCATAATGGACACCAAACAATAACTCGTTTAGGATGCATAGGTTTCTCATGAATAATTCCTGGATTTTCCTCACCCTAGATACGGTAATTTTGTTTATTAACATAGCCACCAAGTTTAAAATGTGTCTCATCGGAAGACATTATTTTTTGAGAAAAATCTGCTGGTTGTTCATTGATGAAATTGACAAATGAACGATCTAATGGTTTCAGTTCCTGTGTTATTTTAACCTTATATGCCTTCAGAGCTAAATCCTTGTGAAAAATACGGTATGTTGTTGATCCACGAAGTCCAAGTTGTTGTGAACGTCGTCTAATGGACATTTCAGGATCTTCAGCAACACTTTCACGAACCAAACCAATATTTTCTTGTGAACGACCACTACGACTGTATTTTCCACTTTTTTGATCATATCGGAAACGGTCTCTTGAAATTTTTTAATAATTCGACCAATAGTGCTTTCAGATGGACGATTATGTAACCATAAAATTCACGTAATTTTCTAAAAACTCTTATCACAGAACGCTGACTTTCATAAAATAATTCAACAATTTGAACGCGTTATACCGTGTACGAAGCCATTTTTATAAATGTCACACATCACACTTTTTAAATGCCCACATACGCGCCATCTATATTTTATTTATTCTTAAAAAAAACCGTGCAATTTTGAAACACCCTTTATAATGCTTTTTCTAATGAGATCAACTTTAATATAGGATTTTGCTTTAACCTTCTGTGGCATTGATAATTTATATAAACTCATAAGTAATAAGTCTAGGTTAGTTAGTACTGATGATGTGTGCAGTGCACATAAAATGTACATCCAGTTTTTAAATAAAAACTTGGTTTGTGAAAAAGTAAGGTATTTTATTTCAATTATTTTTTTTTCATAAATGCTTTACTAACGGGTGTTTTTTTAAGAGCTTGAGAACTTTAAATGATAATATAAGACAGATATATTGTTTTATATATGATTTCCGGCATATGTCCGCCGGGGCTACGAGTTACATGGTCCATTCGATCAGTCCAATTTTTGAATGCTTTTTTCAATAAATCTGGGCGTATGGCGTCAATGGTGGCTTGACTATTGGTTTCCAATGTTTCAAGAGTTGCTGGTTTGTCGACATAAACCGATGACTTAACATAGCCCCATAAAAAGTAATCCAGAGGCGTTAAAGCGCACGAACGAGAGGGCCAGTGAACAGGACCACTTCTGGAAATAAAGTTGTCACCAAATTGATTTTGCAATAAATCGATTATTAAACGCGCTGTATGGCAAGTCTTATTGGAACCAAATGTCGTCGATGTTTAGCTGATTAATTTTTGGAAACAAAAATTCAGTCAGCATGGCTCGATAGCGCTCGCCATTCACCGTAACGGCAGCTCCTTCCTCAGTTCGAAAGAAATAAGGACCAATGATGCAGTCAGCGTGTAAACCGCGCCAGTCAATTTTAATGGATATAATGGTGATTCGTTAACGGCTTGAGGATTGTCTTCGCTCCAAATACGGCGATTTTGCTTATTGACGTAGCCATTTAACCAGAAATGAGCTTCATCACTAAACACAATTCTTTGATAAAAATGCCCATCTTCGGTCAGTTTCAAATGAGCCCAATCAGCAAAAATGCGACGCAAACGATGGTCGTTTGGCTTCAATTCTTGCATGAGCTGTATTTTATAGGCAGGTATGCCAAGATCCTCACGTAAAATTTTCGACGTAGTCGAAGGACGAAGGCCAACAAGTTGAGAACGACGACGAATCGACATTTCGGCGTCTTCTTCAATACTTCAATCGAGAAGAGTAAAATTAGTGCGAAAACGATTAATAACTGCATGAATTGCTTGTTCGCTAGGTCGATTATGTTGACCGTAAAATGGACGAAGTGCTCTATGAACTTCGCGAAGAAATTAATTTTTTTCAAAGTAAATTTCCACAATTTGGAAGCGTTGTTTTGGCGTTAAACGATTCATGATGACTTGCCAAACTAAAATTACTAACAAAAGGTTTTTTACGTGATACATTTCCATTAAATGCGACTTTCCTTAGCATTCAACTCATGTTTTGTAAACGGAATTTTTTCCCATATCTAATTCCAACTTCCACCTTTGGTACATTTATTTATGGATTTAAACTCATTGCATTCAAACCCGCGAACTCTCACTTCTTCAATAATTCTGGATATGAATTTTTTTATTACACTGCACTATAGCAAGCGCTTGACTGATAAATTTCACTATTTGATTTAAGGATTTCTTTTCTTTTTGTAATTTTATTACTAACCATCGAATGCTTATCACAAATATGTGATACAAAGAATTCGTTGCAAATTTATAACTTATAAGTGAAAATACCTAAATAGAAGGAAGTATATGAAAACTTTTGCAACATTCTTGTAATTTTGAATAACAACAGTTTTTATATTATTAGGGTTTTTTAACGCTATTAAATTTAAGTAAATTTGCATTTGTTGATTTTCCACATTCATGGGGTATACAAAAACTTTCGTGGCTGATTGCACATATCCAAAACTAAATATGTATGTAAGTAAAGAACAGATGAATACATTTTGGTTTTGGCAGCCGCTATTTTTAGAATCTCATTCGCCGATCGCTAATCATCTTTATAACATGTTAATTATTATTTGTATCTAGCTTTTTGCTTTTGAACTTGCCAATGCAAATGTAACTTATGAATAGACAGTTCATATACATATTACGGTGTATATGGCAAACTCGATCAAATTTTATTTGAAAAATTTTGAAAATTCTACGAAAAATTAAGTAAATGGTGTTTTCGTAATTATTTATTTATTTACTCTGTATGCATATGTATATCTGTACTGAGAATTATTTATAAATTTCAGACTGTGCCACGTTTTGATGAATCAAAAAACATTATCGCCGAAGACATCGTTTGTGTTAGTGGAGCAGCTGATCATAGAATTGTAGATGGCGCTGCTATGGCAAATTTCTTAAATCAGTTCAGAAGACAAATCGAAGATCCTAATTTATTGCTACTAAATTTGTAGTTGCTTATATATTTCTGTGCATACAAAATATAGAAATAGATTTTAGTTAATTGTCTTTATTTTTATATCTCCACTCATTCAATACGCGCGACAATTAAAAATGATTATAACTATTATAATTAAAATATGAACTTGAATTTATGGACCTTTTTACAGATTCAATTATGTATGTTTTAGTGTTTTCAAATCGAAGACTACTTTAATCTCAGGCGTGCCTCAAGGACCTAACCTGGGACCTTTGTCGTTCAATATATTTGTTAATGGTTTAAGAACTTTAATGAACTGCCCAATATTAAAGTCACTTAAAAAGCAAGTTTATGCAAGGGAAGTATCTCCATTGGTTCCAAGAACTACTCCAGTGCACTGTATATTCTATAAAATATTTGGAGGAATATTACATGAATACACTTTGTAACTATAGCAATGAGATGTTTTGTAAATTTACACGGGATAGTGTTAACCACATTATAACGCATACTATTCCAAAACGCTATAAGCGCCCTCCCAATTAAGATTTTCCAGAAGTTGTAGCATTTTTGTCACAGTTGCATTGTAGTTGCAAAGTTACACCGTAGAATGAAGAAAAATTTCACCCTCACCATCACAAAGACATGTTTACAGAAGTACATTAACATTTGAAGAGTAAATTGTCCTTGCTAGAGAACGTGTTTTGGTTCTTTAACCTTTTATATTCTAATAAAATAAATGCAGAAGATAAGTCCCTTTGTAAGCAGCAACATCAAAAGAGGCCGCATTTACTATTAACTTTCTAGCCTTTGTTCTAGGCAATGCAATGCAATACAAGTACTTTTAAAAATATTTTTACAAATACTATAGGTAACGCAAATCTTATCCTTAATTGATTTAAAATAGCAAACAGCAGATAAAACACAGATAGTGTTCCGTGTCAATAGCGACATATCAATCTATGACTGCGACCTACTGGAAGATTGTAATTTTCGAAAACAGAAATGGCCGGCAACCTATCCGAAATGACATCACCTTCAAAAACAAAATAGACGTCATTTTCAAAAACAAAGTAACCGTCAAACCTGGAGTTATTGTAATTTTCAAAAACAAAATAGCCGTCAAACCCGGTGGTAACGTTACTCTTAAAAACAATATGGACGTCAGCCCCGAAAATGACGTAATTTTCAAAAACAAATGACCGCCGAAACGGCTGCTAGTACTAAAAAGAGCTTAAATGTATAAGTAATTACTTCTCGAAATGGTTATATATACAGTGTGAACTTCGTGACGCCATCAACGTATTAAAAATTACAAATTCACAATGGCTACATATATATATATATATATATATATATATATATATATTATATACACTACCGTTCATAAGTATTTGGGCACCCATAAATTTAGAAGAAATGATTAAAAGCACTAGTGAAAAAATGAAAATATATTTATTACATGTACATACATAACTAATTACAGTATCTGGCAGTAGAATTACATATTATATTTAAATTTTCGATTCATCTATGTGACCTCCTTTGTTTTTTATAATGGCAGCACATAATCGCGGTATTCTTGCAATTAGTTTTGCTAATGTATCCGGTGTTATGCGGACCCAAGCTTCCTGCAGTTTCCTCCACAAATCAGCCTCCGATGTTGGTACTGCTTTCCGGACCTCCCGATCAAGTTCCTCCCACAATAACTCTATTGGATTTAGATCGGGGCTTTGGGGAGGCCATTTCATAACTTCGATGGATCCTTCCGCTTCCAAGAGTTGCAAATAGTCTTTGCATATTTTGGATGTGTGCTTTGGGTCATTATCCTGCTGGAATACAAAATTCCTACCCAAAAGTCTTAATCCTGAAGCAATAGCGTTGGTCTCCAAAATGTTTCGATACTGCTCTTTCCTTAGTATTCCCTCAATTTTCACAATATCACCCACGACCGTACCACCAAAACAACCCCAGATCATCACGGAACCACCGCCATGTTTAACCGTAGGCACAATACATTGCTCTGCCGCACGCTCACCTGTAGATCTCCGAACGAAAACACGTCTTCTGGACCCGAAAATTTCGAACTTTGACTCATCGGTCCACAAGACTTTACTCCACTGTTCAACTGTTCAATGTTGGTGTTCACGAGCCCAGTTTAAGCGTTTCCGCTTATTCTGTTTGCGCAATAACGGTTTTTTCATTGCAATTCGTCCGTACAAACCTGCTTTGTACAAGCGACGTTTGACCGTTGTTACGCTTATTGACTTTGGACGGTCTGCTTTGATTTCTGCAGCGATTTCTGGGGCTGTTTTCCGTCGATTTCTTTTGCTTGTGATCACTATTGCACGATCCTCAGCAGAAGTTGTCGCTCTGAGTCTCCCACTCCGTGATTTATTGAGAACACTGCCACTTTCTCGGTATTTTTTGACGACATAGTCTACGGAAGTATTATTTAATTTTAATTGTTTCGCAATTTGTCGGTTGCTTTTGCCATCTTGATGGTGCGCAATTATAAGAGAACGCGTTTCAATGTCCATCTCTTTTCTTTTTGGCATATTTAACGATCTTAACAACACTACTAGCACAGGAATATCTCACAACGAATACAGAAACGTAACTGAGGGCAATTTCAAAAATATAACATGAAACTCGCCCGAGGTCATTAAAACATCATTACTAAACTTATCCTTCACAGAAAGACAATTACAAGAACTTGGAGAAACTTTTATTGCGCTAATCCCCAGGTAGTCCCAATAACAAATTTTGGTTTATTGCAGGTAATAAAGTAATACATAATGTTACTTATGCGGCGTTTCTGTAGATTTAATACTTTCCTTATACCTATCCAATATTACAAGAATGAATTTCCTAGAAGCTATGCTGTTCAAATAATTTTATAAAATATGGGTGCCCAAATACTTATGAACGGTAGTGTATATAATGAACTTAAATATGGCCGGCAAAAAGAAAAACAAAATGGCCATCAACTCCAAAAAGTGACGTTATTTCAAAAAGAAAATGGTCATCAAAAACTATCCTTGAAAAAAATGATTCCAATCTACAAAACAAAACAAGACAGAAGCTTCAGAGTAGTCTTAAAAAATGTGGACTTTTCTACAAACGCAGAAGACTTGAGGACTTTGGTACATTAGATAACACCGCACTAACGATTATCAATGTTTCATGCCCATTGGAAACTAAGTATAACAGTACAAGGAAATATTCAACCTAAAACGTCTTGTTCAATCAAGCGTTAGTTTTGAAGCTCCCCGTGTCAGGGAAGAAATACCACAATGTTCTCGCTGCCAAAGATACGGACACAAAAAATTTTTCCATAAATATCCAAGATGTCTGAAAACCGTCCAGCAAACTACAATACCTAACAACCTAAGTAGCTGCTGCGAAAGATTTAGCCAAAATTAAAAAACAAAACCGAACATAATTACAAACTCAAAGTTTGTCCAACTAGAGATATCTTATATTCAAATAACACATTAAAATAGTCAACAGACTATTCAAACACGCAAATGTTTCCCACACAACAAAACAATTACCTGGTGGAGTTGAAAATCATAATAAAGATTTGATCAATCAGATGAGTTTAGTTATGAACCGCATCTTTACTATAATCAAAAAAATATCAAAATAATTCACATATTGAGAGTAGTCACATGGAACACCAACGCATTGTGCTGTCATACAGAAGAAATTAAATGGTTCATCCAAACCAACAAGATAGACATTATCGAAAAAATACATATCACGAACAAATGTTACTTCAAACTAATAATATATAATACATACCATATCCCACACCCAGATAGTACTGCCCACACAGGAACGGCAATAATAATCAGGAGTTACATTAAAGACCATCAATTAAAACCCTATCAAAAGTTAATTATTTAGGCCAAAACAGTTTTCTCCGAGGTTCACTTTGGATTCTTTCGTATCTTATTCATCTATTCGCCACCAAAATTCAACAATAAAATGATTATAAATACTTCTTCAATACTTTACGAAGCCATTTTCTAACTGAAGGTGATTGGAATGCGAAACGCACGCACCTGGGATCCAGATTCTTTACGCCAAAGGGCAAAGAAGTGTTTAAAGCACTAAAAACAAACAATTTAGAATACCTTTCGACGGGACAACCCACATAGTGGCACACGGACAAAAATAAAATGCGTGAGCACATAGACTTCTGTATCTTGAAAGGAATAAATAAAAAGCAGTACAAAATAAAATCATCACTAGACTTATCTTCGGATTATTCGCCAATTATTTTCATAATACATTCAAAAAAAAACTAGAAAATCCACAAAATCTTTGTTTATGCAACAAGAGAATGTATTTGGGGAAAACTTAGATGAATTGCTAGACCTAGATGTATCATTAAAAACCCTAGAAGAGATAGAAATAGCCGTCGTTAGCTCCTCAAAAAATACCCACAAAGCAACCTGGGTCTCGACACAACATCAATATGGCTCATATGTAAAACAAGACTGTCCCATAATAGTAAATGAAAAAATTGCAGAGAAAGGATGGTTACTGAAGATATGGTAACACTTAACAATAGACACATTAAATAAAAACTTAAAAAGGCAGTAAAAGAGCTGAAAAGTTTATTAGCGAAAATTAGCAACCAATCAATCAGTAATTACCTCGAGGAACTGAGTCCTTCTGAGGACACAAATTACTCGTTCTAGAAAGACCGCCACTATCGTCATTTTGACGATGCATTTTGGTATAATATATTTATTTTAAAATAAATTTTAGCTTATTGTTTTTAATATGATGTAAAAGCTGTAGCGTAGAGAACTTTAGTTTCCATCTTCCGAAGAAGCAATAAAAAGATTGCGAAATATTGAGAACAAACGAGTTTTTCTGTACAAACCGCATATCCGAAACGTAATACACTTGTCTGATAAATACATCGAGTCAGACTGTCGTTTACGGTTATTAAGTTCGGTAGGCTGTCTCATAATACAAAGCATAATTGCATTATGAGTCATAATGTAGCTTTAATAGTTAATATATTTACCGCCTAACAGTCATCGATCTGTAAAATGTATATCCACATAGTACTATAGTTTCGGGTCTGAACACTCTCACTGTTGCAATTCCCATTCGGAGGCTCTCCCTATAATATATGCCTGCATTCCGGACAAAGTGCGCAGCTCTATTGATAACTTATGATCTCCACATGCGGTAACGTTCTTTTATACACCATCAACTTTTATGAATACTTTATTTCGATGCAATGAATTGCGGATGTGTACAGTATGACAATTCTTCTTTACTGTTACGTTTCACGTATATATACTAATTTTTTATCACCCTTTTAAATTATTTTATTTAATTTAAATACGATGCAATATAAACACGAAAATTATTAATAGTCAACGTTTGTGGGTTGGAAATATTCGAACGAGCAATCCTTTTTGTTTTGTCAGGTATTTTCTGCGTAAAACCTGACCTTTTCTCTCCTTTTTTGAGAAACTTTCCTGGAGCGATACGCGTTTTAAGATGTAGACAGATTCCTAGAATATTTCCTGTAATAGTCCACTTACATTTAATATTAATTCTCTATTATTTAATTTCTACACAAGATGTATGTACATATACTGAATTGAAGCAACATTTCGAGCAGGTGAACTGTTACTGAAATGAAACGAGCATCTCCTTATGAACCTCTCAAATCATCAAAAGTCAACAGGATAAATCATTTCTTTTGAATTTAAACTTATAATTTATTTTAAAGAGTAATTAGTTTTCCATATTATTTATATAGATTTGATAAATATATGTATGATTATTTCAAATCCTTAATTTAACCCATATCTTTTTGTGTTAATATGGTAGTTTCGATATCGAAATTAATCCCATTATTAATATCTTCTCCCTCCTGTGTTATATCTTCCTTATTTTCCTTTTCAATATTTATTTTTCTATTTTTAATATTTTCTCCATCCATATCGTCTTCAGTAGTGCAAAATACATCTTCCATACTAAGTCCGATATACCATCACTAATCCCTATACCAATCTTTGAAAATATAATTTAAAAAAATTAAAATTTCTACTCACTTTAAAGCACTCTTATCAAAGGGTTTATGAAGTCATTCTATCGACGCCATACAAAATAAAATATGGATAGATGGTTGAGTAACTCTAATTTATATTTCTTACTCTTTTGTATTTTTTAATAACAATATAACTTTTTTTGTAATAGCATGGTAAATAATAAAATTAAACTTTTGTGAATGATCATATTTTGAATTGTATAAAGTAAATAATTATATTTTTTAAACTTTAGTATATAGTCCAATTACTAAGAAAAACTAATATTTATTGATAAATAATATGAACAATTAAGATAAAAGATATATAACATTAAACATTATATATGTATACAAATAAATAAAAATCTAATTTTCATTAAAACATTTAAAATCCTTTTTAAACAAGTTTGTTTTAAACATTGAATACGTAATAACATTCTTTCTGTTTGAATGAATAATGCATTTAACTATAAAATAATCCCTTTATCAAACATATCAATCCATAATTATATGCAATGATAAATATGTTTTATAGATTTGAACCTTCTTGTTGGTAATTCGTTTAAATTCCTTTTCTAACTTCCAGATGGTGTTCCATTTTTTCTTTTCTTCGTAATGGGTATTTTTTAAGCTGCATGAGAACTATCGATATCGATAACTGGTTTGACAGCTGATAATGTCAAACTGTGTTGACATTTTTGTTCAGTAAGGTTTGGCAAGTCATCATGAATCGTTTAACGCCAGAACAACGCTTCCAAATTGTGAAAATAAATCTGTTTGCGAAGTTCATAGAGCACTTCGTCCATTTTACGGTCAACATAATCGGTCTAGTGAGCAAGCAGTTTGTGCAGTTATTGATCGTTTTCGCACTAATTTTTCTCTTCTTGTTTCAAAACCATCAACAAGACAAAGAAATGTGCGTAACGAAGAGAATACTGCTGCTGTAGCGCGAAGTATTGAAGAAAACGCCGAAATGTCGATTCGTCGTTGTTCTCAACTTGCTGGCCTTTGTTCTTCGACTACGTGGAAAATTTTTCGTGAGGATCTTGGCTTACGTTCCTATAAAATAGCTCATTTGGACTCATTTGAAACTGGCCGAAGATGAGCATTTTTATCAAAGAATTGTGTTTAGTGATGAAGCTCAACAAGACGGTGCAACTTGCCATACATACTTGCCTAACAATCGATTTATTGCAAAATCAATTTGGTGACAACTTTATTTCCAGAAGTGGTCCTGTTCACTGGCCCTCTCGTTCGTGCGATTTAACGTCTCTGGATTACTTTTTATGGGGCTATGTTAAGTCGTTAGTTTATGCCGATAAACCAGCAACTCTCGAAGCATTGAAAGCCAATATTCAAGCCACCATTGGCGCCATACGGCCAGATTTATTGGAAAAAGTAGTAAAAAATTGAAATGATCGAATGGACCATGTAACTCGTAGCCGCGACGGACATATGCCGGAAATCATTTAAAAAATAAATGCCATGAAATTATCTACCAGATTATAATAAAAAAATTTCATTCCAACAATATTTCTGTCTTGTATTATCATTTTAAGTTCTCGAGCTCTTAAAAAAACATCCGATATATGAATTTCATCTATGTATAGTTTCAATTTATCAATTTTAATAATAGATGTCAATATATTTGGTACGTATTTTACACATATACAAAGGGTACTAGGAAAGTTTTGCAATACAGCTTTGTTTATTTAATTTTTTCAAACTAATTTCCTCTGCACTCAATACACCTCTCCATCCTCCGAAACCAATCTTTAAACCAGTCCTGCCAAGTTTCACTAGGGAGTAAAGCCCGCAGAAAGTCCTCATCACTGAAAAACCGCCTCCCTTTTAGCTTAATTTTCACATGCGGGAGCAGCGCAAAGTCGCAGGGAGCAAGATCTGGACTGCAGGGAGGGTGCTCGAAAAGTTTCAATCCTGTCGCGGTCAAATATTCGGTGCAGACTTTGTCGCGATGAGCTGGAGTATTATCGTGATGGAGGAACCAGGTGTCCATTCTTGACTTTAGTCGCAGGTTCTTCATAGATCCAATGACTTTAGGCAGGCACTGTTCAGTATACCACTTAGCTGTGACTGTCTTCTGCGTGTCCAAAACGACGCATTCCACAATTCCACTCGATTTGAAAAATACAGCTTTCGTTTTCGTTTTTACAGATCGGGATTTTCTGACAACTACGGGTGTTTCCACAGCAGCGAAGATTCAAACTTTGTTTTGAGCTTTGGTCGGCACATCGTAATAGAACAGCCAAGTCTCGTCACCTGTCACGATGTTGTTCACATACCGAGACTGTCCCGTATTAAACTTTGTTACGGTTTATTTTTCATTTAGAACAATTTCGGCGTCTCGTATATTTATTTATTTATTAACCCTGCCGTATTTGATAGAAGGGACGCCTATGGTCATTGATGAAGGTTATGTGGAAACACATATTTAGGATATCATATTCGTTTTAAAGTTTTAAAAATATATTTAAATAAATATATTTCGGCGTACGTTTACATCGACCTTGATTTTGTTGATATCTATGAACGCTTTTTGTGGTGAACAGGTGTTCTTTTAGCAAATGCAAAAACATCCCCCCGTTCGTCTTACTTGCCCTGGTCCGAGACAATCTATCTATATCGTTGGCATTTGAAAGTTAGCTCCGTAAAAGGATGGACGTATAATATCGACCCGCTTCGATTTCTCATAATCGCATGTGTATCTGAGCGTAATTAGCAAATCCACAGGTATGTGTCTGCCAATTAACTAAGAATTTGAGTACAATTCCTTATTGGTATTGTTGTTATAGGGTTTCTCCAATTACCGCGGTCTAGGTGCC